>BSBK01005214.1:200000-208272 GCA_027943335.1 Chamaecyparis obtusa
GGGCATTACATGTATGCTTATATCTATATATGTATTATAGTAATAATTGCAAACATGCCACTTATTTATTTCTAGAAATTTAAGTTCACCTAAAGAAAAAAATTTATCCTTCACTTATAGGAGAAGAGTTGAGAGGTGTATCAAGAAGAAATGTTGTAGAGTTTGGAATTGAAATCAACAACTTAATGAGATTCTAGGAGGTTAAAATCTCCACCAGGGGTACATATTGTAGGGAAATTTTTTTAAAAGTGTAATATTATATGTATATTATCAAATATATTATTTCATATGATAGGATGTAAAATGTTTTCTTGTACTTTCATATTTGGTATAGATCACAAGAGGAAAATTTAAGAACTCTCTTATCCATGAAATGTCTTAATCTCAAATGTTTTGCCTGAATGAAACCTTCTATAGATAAGAATTGATTATAATCCACTACTTGGTGATCATTCAAACTGATCAAGCATAGTTACCATATGTAAGGACTACCTATCCAACAGACCATGGAACGTTTAATGGGTATTCGAAGAAGAAGAGACAAGGGGAGTAATGATGTGGGTTTATTAATTTTGTTGCGTATAGAAGTATTAATTTAGGAGGTTTCCATAGTGTGGAGAGAAGATATTTCCTACACCACATCTGGAGAGATAGACGCACATTGAATTAAAGATGGAGTAATTTAGCATTGAAAGGAACACAACTTCCTTAGATAAGAAATGTTTGTTGGAACACAAAAGGTAGAAGCAAGGGTCGAGTGTGATAGAGCATTGGAGGGCTTCAATTTGTAGCTTGTAATCTGTAGAGAAGGTATAGACGGCTGAAGTTGGGAAGTTTTCAAGAATTAGTTGGAAGCCATCGAGCCTTATATTCTAATAGGCATGTGTAATTGCTTCTCTGGCTTCTTTCTGTATATTCTAATAGGCATGCGTAATTACCCTTTCCATTTCGAGTTGTTAAATTAAGGGCAATTACCTTCAAGCATTGTAGGGAGCTCAATGGATCATACTGTGAGTCCTAATTAAGGGATGGCGTTTATGAGAAAATGAATCCCTAAAAGTATGTACGGCGAGATCATAAATCAATAGGAACCTTCTTTGCTAATAGGTTTTTTAAGCTTTTTCATTTCTTAGTTGTTTTGTAGAGAAGACCGTTACTAAAACACTTGCAGGTTTTTTCACAGATTTTTTATCTGAATTAGAAGACCGTTTATTTACAATAGTAAATTTTCTTTTATAGATATTTGATGTTACGTTAAGTTATAAATTAATCATTTTAATACTACTGACAAAAAAATTTATGCATTAACATCGATGGCTATAAATTGTAGCTAAATAGATGTAGAGATAGCCTTGAAAATCTCCAGCAAACACGTAACTAGCAATAAAAATTCCAAGAAGGAAATAAAATGTGGGGTAATTGCTTAGATGACTTTCTTAGTTAAAATGGGACCGCAAAGAATATATTAAAATGATAAAGTTTGTTTAAGTAATCAATATCAAACAACTGTCATAAACACAAAGACGTGTTCAATTCGATCTCCTCCACAATAATAGCATTTGAACTTTGATTATCATGTTGATGTGAAGGTCTTATAATTCAAAAACTTTTGCGATTTGAGGAACGAATTTAGCAACAAAATTTGAAGAAAAGGCTATTTACATGTGGAGGATAATGGTGACTGATAATATATCTGGCTAAAGTTGTTGGAATATATAAATTAGTATTTGTTATCAGTATTGTTGGCACAGACCAAGCTGTCGACCAAGAGCTATCTAGAATGATCTAACACCAAGCACTCACCTACAACTACTAGAATGATCTACAAACAACTCATCACATGTCCACAATTAATTCTGCAACTAACTCTGGTCTACAGTGAAACTAGTAGCCCGTTTGGTTGCGAGAATTAGCTTGGAATTGGCATTTGCAATTTCCGATTTCGTCGAATCCTCAGTTTGAGAGTGCAATATGAAAATAGAATAGGAAGATGTAAATGCTCATTTTGCCCAAAATGAGCATTTGCATCTTCCACTTGAAAAGGTGGAATTGGAATTGGAATTGGGGGTAAAACAAATTTTTAAATTTCTCATATCTACCACTTAATTTTTTAATTTTTATTTGTGTGCGGAGGGATTTAGTTTATTTTTTATTTGTTTGGGTGGTTTGTAACTTTGTTATTTATTCGAATTTTCTCAGAAAAAAATTCAAATTTTTTGTCGATTTTTTTTTTTGAATTTTTTTTGAGATTTTTTTTTTCAAATTAATTTTTATTTTTTTGAATTTTTTCTCAAATTTATTTTCCAAACTTTTTGTCGAATTTTTTTTCGAATTTTTGTTGCGATCAGTGATTGTAACTTGGTTGCTTGCCTCCAACTTTGGTTGCCTAAAATGGTCTGCAATTGTATTTTCCGATTCTCATTCACGTAGGTTGCAATGACCCGAAGCGCATTCAAGTTAGGTTTGTTGGGGTACATGAATAAAGTTAAAATTCATTTAAACTTCGCTTTTCTACCAATGACCTTACCTTGCTATTTTACGTGAATTAAATTCCTTTAAACTTCGCTTTGATTTTCTATATAAAAATTAAATTAAAAAAAAATAATAAAAATGAATTATAAAATTCAAAAACATTAAAACAATTCAAAAAAAAAAACATTTTAAAAAAAATCATACTCAAATTCCAATTCGAGTTTCAAAAAATAGAACCTAATAAAGAAAATACATCTTCTTGCTAATATTCCGGGTTAACCAAACGGTACAAACATAATCTGAAAATGAAAAACTGAATTATCAAATCCATAATTTGACCATTTCCAATATTTGATCAAATCCAACATTCCCTAACTCCCCTAAACTGAGTCATTTCTTGGGTTTCCAATATAGTATCAGAGCTATTGGTAAAAGATCGACAGGATCTTACAGGGGCTGACGAATCTGGAGTGTTGGTCTGATTTGGAAGAGCCTGAAGAAGCAAATGCATTTGGGGAGTGCTCTATTGCTGCAAGAGTGCTCAAAGAAAAGAAACGTTAAAGGAAGAACTGCTGCAGAGGTTTTCCCCAGCCATCTTTGTCTAAGGATTCATTGTTCGAATTAAGAGACTAAAGAGAAGAACGCAGATCTATGGAAAAGAATCCAGCGTTGAAAAGCATGCCAGATTGAAGGTGCTATTGAATCCGCCCAATAAATGGAAGGATTGTATGGAGCGGAAATAGCCTAACGGTTGCATATTTTCGTATATGTCGTGACTATAGATCACAGTGTCTAGGAGGTGGATGCCAATGCAAACACGAAGGTACTATTTATATGAAGTTAGTGTTAAATGATAATTAATTGGGTGCAGTAACCAGGCACATGGCATTCGTTGGTTCATGGAATCTATTTTAAATGAAGCATTTCAATTGGAGTAGGGGGAGGTACTATTTGGCGAGACCATTGCACCTCTCCTAGGTAGAAGGGCTAGTTAAGGTTTTCACGATTTAAACTCCAGGAAATCATAAAGCAAGACAGATATTTCAATTTAGAGTAATTTAGAGTAATAGTACAATTCATTGTTAAAGCTCTGAATATATTCATCTTCTATCCTTGTATGAAGATATAAAAGTATCTCTTAAAAACTACATGAACCTTATAAAGTATGACCAAGCTATAATCTACTCATAGACACACCTTATAAAACCACAACATTCATCTTATAACCATATGTATGGCCCTGTTAATCACAGAGCTATACATCCGTCCTATATGTTTGGAACAAATTGTTTAACTATCTGCACAATTGATGGCGCTGCAGCTGCCAACACAAGAACAATTCCCCAGAACATAGTAAAAGATTTCATAAACTTTGGATTCTTCTCCATGAGCTCTCTAATTCTCACCATAGTTTGGCGTCTGTACCAATTATTAACAGCAGACTTCACTTCAAAAAACTCATCTTCGTCAGCCAAAGTGAAGTTCACCCCTTTGCAGAGACCATTGAACAAATCACTCGCTTCCTTATCAGTCCCCACGGAGCTTTGAATTATTCCCTTCTTCCTCAGCAAAGTCACGTCCCTGTCAGACTGGATCAAACTGTTCATCAGAAAACACATACTCCGAAACAATGGTGAGCTTTCTTTGTTGACAAATGTCCACAGCCATGAGATTCCTGAAAATGAGCTCTGTAGCATTGGATATCCATATCACAGGGAGAAACAGAGTTTTCTTCATTTTGTCGAAGCAGAGGGACTTTCTGGATGGAACTCCCTCGTACGGCCTAAACTTCATTCCATTGTTGTATAACTCTGTCGCAGAGGCCATCAGGTACTCCTTTTTGCGATTATGAGGTGTTTTATGTCCCTCTTGTACACTAACATGAACATCCTCTGTCTTTTCCCCTTCATGTGTACTCTGACAATCGGACTCATGTAGAATGAACTCATGAAAAAATCCCAAAATGTGATCGTATGGTTTCAGATCTTTATACTTTCGCTTGAGCTCTTCCTTCAATTTTGCCTCGCGCTCTTTATGCTGTGTTGGTGATTCCTCTGATTTCGGCTGCAGAGAATAATTAAAAGGGTGAGCCAAGGCAATTATGCCTTCGCAGATCATTCTAAGCAGCTCTGCCCTCGCTGTCTCCTCGTTTAATACCTCCTCCATTTCCAATAGCTTAATGAGGACGGCCATAGGAACCTGATTTTCAAGCATGAGGAGATCAGTGAAAATATCAAATTGACAAGACTGGACCCTGTTTCTATTAAAAACGGGATATAGGTTCCATCCTGAATCAGCATTGAGGTTCCATTGTGATTCATCGCTGAGAAGTCTGAGAGTCTCCAGAAGGAAGCATCCATCAAGAGTGAACAGCCACCGAAGGACTTTTTCCTCACACTCTTCTCTTGCTTCATAGCTTGCTTTAATTTCTGGAACCAAGGGCTGCAGTCCTTCGACTAGAAATCCTGCGTTCTGATTGTTTTGGGGGAGCCTTTTCAATGATCGATTTACTGCATTTACTTTGCATAACTCTATTTCAGAGAGTGGGTGACTTATATTGTGGTGAAAAAGACCCAAAGAGACCACGAGGGACTCATATGCATATCTGTTTATACCCTTGAGATACATGGGCACTCTGTTGATCGATACAGAAGAACCCTTTCCTGAATTATCATATGCCTTGTCAAACCTGCCCGTCACATCTTCTAGCCATAAGTCAAGCTTTTCTGAATCTGTTAACTCTACGGACCATCCTTTTGCAGTTGTTGTTATGCTCTTCTCTGCCATTTGTGCCTTGGGTATGAAAAAGATATCTGAAAAAAGCATGCAATTGTTCATAGATTAAAATATCGTTGTGTTTTACTATCGAAGATTAGCATTTATCAATGTTTTTTGGGTCAGAAATAATAAATGAGGAAAATATTGTATCTCATTAAAATGTAAAGCTAGTTACCAATAAACAGAAAACACAGGGAACAGAGGAGTTATCAAACCTAATGTATCTAAGAAATGTAAAATTATTACAAATTATAAGTTCTTAACAACTAAAATTTTACTAAAAGTACTTAACAACTAAAAATTTTAAAAACTAGTAATCTCAGATGCCACTATATAAACTAAACATACAGTTTATATCAATTATTTTTTGAAACAGTTAGTATATATACTGAAGATGCATTGACACATCTTTGTTTGAATATTAATTTTTATTTAATGTATATCATAAGTATGATCTATACCAATATATTTTAAGACGTTACAGATCCTATCAAATATTGATTCTTCTATTTAAAAGAAATGCACTTAATACATTATTTTTTTTAAGATTAGTCAAGGATAACAAATATTTAATAATCTAGTAGAGCAACTAGATCAATTAAACTGGACCAGACCCTTTTTTGCTAAATCTTAAATACGGACTGACGTGGTAAGTAAATATAAGGCATATGGAAATTTTTCTATGTCCAAAGTTGTTCATCCTAATAAGGTAAACAACTAATCTGCACTCTAATACAAACATTTCACGAGGCACTGGTTTGGAGTAAGTTCTATATTACAGTAACTCCATTTTAACAGAACTCTTCTAAGGAACTGAAATAAAACCAATCGATAACAGCATGAAAAAATTTCGATCATCCTAAATTAGAGGATGAAGAATAAAAACAGAGCTAAAATTAATATAAATTGGAAACGAAGACAAGAAAATATGTAATTACTCACAGTAGACAATCAGTGATCACTTCAACTTTTATGATGGCTCAACGCATAATACAAACCACAGGAATTAGGTTTCTATTATAGTTTTTTAAGATCACAATAAATTCCAAAATTTGATTCCTTCTGTCGATGTGGAGACATTTGTTTTTTCTTAGATCTTTATTTTTCTCCATCATTAATTTTTCTTTTCCTTTTCTTTTCCTGCGCATCATATAGGCTTTGGTCACTTTGATTGATGAAAATCCTATAAACGTGAAAAACTTGATAGTGATTCTTTTTCTTTTTCATTATACATAGTATATACATAATGAAATTAAATGATCTCTAGTTTATACACACATAATGTGATTAGTCTAGGAATGCATCACATATAGGTAGTGTGACTAACTCATCCACAAAACACTTGTGTCTTATATTAATAGATTATATATAGCATGACTAACAAAACAACATCACATGTATATGCACGATCAACTAAAAAAATGGTAGTGATTGTAATATTGCAATAAGAATCTTTCCTTTTACCTTGTTAACTGATGTCAATTGAAAAAGACAAATAATAGTATATTTTGTACTATATTTTGGATCCCATTTCCCCTAAATCATTGCCATCTATAATGAAAATAAAGCATCTCATACTACTATTTTCTCATCATTGGCAAAGAATAAGTGTAATAACACATAACATAAGATCATTAATGCATATTTACACGGTGATTGACTCTTGCATAGTGACTAGTTGAAAGTAGGAAGTGGATGTAACCTAAGTTACATGCATCTTTTCATTACCTAGTTCACTCACAATTACACTTTAAGTACCTTTCATCTAGAAAGAATGATAATAGTGTATCTCATGTGCTACAACATAGTTCTCATACTTTTAATCAATTCACTACTAATTATGATAAGAAAGAATGTCATGACTATAGATTATATAGATTTTACATCATGTTGATTTATACATCAAATTAAAATTTATTTTTTCTTCAATTTTTATAATTCTCTCAAACTAAAAATAGAATTAATTTAAATTGAAAGTAAATAATAACTATTTGTACACAATATTTCTCCATATAGATAATTAAAATAATTTACTTTATTTAATTAAAAGATTCTATAATATAACAATTATACTTACAAAAGCATATGAATGCTCATGCAAATTATTACAATTAGCCTCAATCGTAAGTTATCGACTCATATATAGAAATACAAACAAAATCTATATTATAGCCATCTAAATAACGTGGAGTTCAAATATTCTACAGTACAGGGAAAAATGAAATCGATGGTAAAACTTAAAAGCCCTCAATATATTCATCGACAGAAGATAGAACAGAACTCATTAAAAGTACATTGAATGGTACAAAGTATGAAAAAAGAGAGCTATGACCTGCTCTGCATTAGACACTATTTAACGCTACAGCTGTGATGTCATCCTCTGCTCATATTTTAGCCATTTTGTGCTTCTGTTGATCACTCTGACATTCCTCCTTTCTCAGTGATTGTTATAGAACTGTTTGATTATCGTAAAAAGTGAGGGCGCTGCAGCTGCCAACACAAGAACAACCCCCAGAACATAGTGAATACTTTCATAAACTTGGATTCTTCTCCATAAACTCACTGAATTGCACCATAATTTGGCTTCTGTACCAGTCATTAACATCAATCTTCAACCCATAAACTTATCTTCATCAGCGAAAGTGAAGTTATCCCTTTGCACAGACCATTGAACAAATCACTCGCTTCCTTATCAGTCCCAATTGAGCTCTGAATTACTCCCTTCTTCCTCAGCAAAGCCACATCCTTCTCAGACTTGATCAAGCTATTCATCAGGAAAACATACTCTGAAATTACGCTGAGTTCCTTTTCCTGGCAGACGTCCATAGCCATGAGGTTTCTGAAGATCATCTCTGTGGTATCAGATACCCATATCACAGGCAGAAACATAATCTTTTTCTTTTGTCAAAACGGAGGGAATTGGCAGACGGAACTCCCTCGTACGATCTGATCTTCATTCCGCTACTGAATAACTCTGTAGCAGAAGCCATGAGGTAATGATAATGAGATTCTTTCTTTGGTT